>JAQFVV010000029.1:1117500-1164625 GCA_028023455.1 Epiperipatus broadwayi
TGAAAAAATAATGTTGAAATTGTAAAATGGACAATTTTTTATTTTTACTATATCCAATATTTGTTAATCTTCATTTTTATTTACTGAATGGAAACAAATTTTATTAGACTGCATTGAGTCCAATTGAACAGTTGTCTTAGTAACAATAATGTCAGTAAAGAGGTTATAAATAGAACTGAAGCACTTTAACTTGAATTTTTATAACTTTTGAACAGTTGTCTTAGTAACAATAATGTCAGTAAAGAGGTTATAAATAGAACTGAAGCACTTTAACTTGAATTTTTATAACTTTTGTCATTGCTTAAAATAGATGCTTTTACATTTGTCTTTAAAAATTATCAATTTTATTTTAAAAGTAATTAATTTCTAAAACAATGGAAGAATAAAAATTTAAACTGTCAATCCATTCAGTTTGGGGCAGTTCATTGATGGAATTTCAAGGGAAACTGCAAAATGTATTATAACAAAAATCAAAATTCATTCTATTGCAAGTAAGCTATAAAATATTGTTAAAATCTGGGATTTCATCTATATATTTATGATGTATAAAAACCCCATGATGTATATACGGATATCATATTTTTGATCAATGAATTTTACATGATCAATTTATTTAATTTTGATGTGATGTTAAGCAATTGAAATTTCACCTTATCGACTTGGAAAAATGCTAGCATTTAATACTCATTTGGATCGCAATTGAATTTTGTCAATGAAAATTTTTTTCATATATCATTACTAATATAAACAAATTAAAGCCAGTAATGTGCAGATTTTGCATTGACCAAGTAACTGTTATTTTAAAAGGTTAGATATATCTATACTTGAAAGAAAAATATTGGAATTTAAACAAAAAAGGTAACTGAAGTCAAATCCTCGATTATTATTATTCATGCTTGTACTTCTTTACCTCAAGAATGATCATTTCTTTGCACTTAGGATCATAAACAATGAACTAGGAGCTGTAATGGAATGTGGGTAAAAAGAAAACTTTTGATGTTATTGATGTATTATATATAATTTTTGATATTTCAAAAGAAAATGTATGTTTATCTTTATTTTAAAATATAAAATTTTATTTATAAATAAACAATGTGTATATTTAAGGAATAATTGATAAGCTATCTATACAATAAAAGGTTAGAGAGATTTTTTTTAAAAATTAAACTCTTCATCAACCATTATCAATCCACTGCAGAATGAAGGTCTTTCCAAGTTCAATACATCTTTTTCAATCTTTAGCTTCTCTTCTCCACATCAGCCCTGCACACTTTCTTATTTCATCTATCCTTCCCATGTGGTCTCTTTCTGTGTCTTTTACAATTTCTTGGAATACTGTTTAAGATTTCAATTGTCCATCTATTATCATCTATTCTAGCAATATGTCAAGCCCAACTCTACATCAGACTTAATTTTTTCAATGAGATCAGTAACACCTGTTTGTTCTCTTATCCATATATTATGTTTTCGATCTCTTCTAACATGCATCTCTCTGTACTTGTTTGAGTGGTCTAAAGTCTCTGTATTGCTCTTCTATTAAGTGCCCAAGTCTCAGATCTATAAGTAAGAACTGGTAAAACACTTTTATTAAAAACTACTTTTGATTAAATATATCATTTTTATTGATAAGCTGTAGAATCCAGAATCTTAATGAGCTAATAATTAATTAATGAGTGAAACAACAGAAAAATTACCTGATTAAATTATTTATTAATTATTATTGATTATTTTATTATAATTTAATATAATATAATTATTTTTTCGATGAAGAAGCATGGCATTTCATTTCTTCACAAATTCACTTTCAAGCCAAAATCGTAATATGTTTTAATGCAAATTTCTTAGTTGCTAAATTTTTTACAATAAGAGCAAAATAAAATACATAAAAACACATATAAATACATTGTATTGCTGCTTGAGTGCTGCCAAGTCATTTAAGTTGCCATAGTATTGAGACGAGATGTACAATGAGAAGTAAAAGCAAGAAATGTGCACGTATACAGAAAGAGTGATGTCTAACCATTGGTCAACTCATTTATAGAATTTATAAATATAAATGTAAAAATACAAAGATTTGGAATTCAGGCAAAAGTAATCTGATGGCAGAAATGTCTGCAATCGATTGTCAAGCTTGTGCGACCAGTCGATCATGATCGATCATTTGCCCACCATATCCTATACCAAAAATTATAAATCTATTTTAAAATGTTATATTTTCAATTATCAAAAATCATTTACATCTGGAACATTCTATTATTTTTAGCACGTGTAGTCTTACTTTTTTATCTTGAGATTTGAGAAACTTTTTCCATTGTTTCTGTTTTCATTATACTAAATTCCTTGCATACTGTAAAGAGATATTCTATGTTTCACAGTGCTTTCTGACAGAAGATATGATCAGTTTGAAGTTTGCAATATCAGCACAAATAGAAGCGAGATAAGCAGTATAAATTTATATTGCCTAAGGTATTGTGATATATTATTTTCTAGAAATGTTTTAATAAAGTTTTATAAAAATTATTTACTTAAATGTATATAATTAAATATTAAACATTTTCAAAAGCGAATTTAACTTTTTTTACACTGGAACAACATAATAGTGCAATATTATATATAAAGAGATTATTTTTCATTGAAAAATGCTTCAAAATCCATGTTTATATATTCCAAAATTTTCCCTTCTTATTCAAGTTATATCATCTCTTTACTGATTGGAAATATTTGTAATATTTCTGGATTACATTGGGAATTTTATCATTTTGTCAATATCTTAAAAATATAAAATGTTAAGGCTTACACTGTAAAGTTAAATTATTTTTTATATTTTCAATGCATCACAAGAAAAGAGAAAATCCTTGAAGTTACCAATCTGAAGATAAGCATTAATCTAGCCAAGAACTCTAATCTTTCTATAAGCTATCAAATTATAAATTAAACTATCATTCAACAATAATATGATCTTTGGCTTAAAGATAATTAATCCATCAAACTTTGAAATTCATTAAATTAATGACCATTCTTGTCTATATTGATTTCATAAGTTGTGTGAAAATCTTTAGATGTTGCATATATAATTAAGACAAAAAACAATACATAAGGTGTCATTTGTTCAAAAAGTTAGTTTATTCATAAGAAAGAAAATGAACTAGCAATACTTTCAAATTGATTTAAATCACTCTTCCATTGAGTCAGTTCAGATCATTTTACATTTTTCCTACAAATATTTGTTACAAAAACATTTCTTCATCCTAGTAGTTAAAAAAAAACTTAATAATTTAATTAATGTAAAAAAAAATCTAAAACAAAGTTTGAATATAAACTTTAAAAAGATTTATTATATCAAGTATATTTTCAAGGTTTTCACATCATATCCATGGTTAGTCTACTGAGAACATTAATTTTGCATCATATTCATGGTTAGCCTGCTGAGAACATTAATTTTGCATCATATTCATGATTAGTCTGCCGAGAACATTAATTTCACATCATATCCATGGTTAGTCTACTGAGAACATTAATTTTGCATCATATTCATGGTTAGTCTGCTGAGAACATTAATTTTGCATCATATTCATGGTTAGTCTGCTGAGAACATTAATTTTGCATCATATTCATCATTAGTTTGCTGAGAACATTAATTTCACATCATATTCATGTTTAGTCTGCTGAGAACATTAATTTATCGCTAATCTGAATGCTATTTGATTTTTAGTTCATTATATGTTTTGTATATTGAACCATATCTCCTTTATTTTATGTTTGTGATCATTTTGTAAAACATTTTGGATATTTGTAACATAAAATGGTTTTTTCTTTTGCAACTTAGACATGGCTGAGTGCATTTTTGATGTGGTCCACCAAGAAGTGCACTCTGCTTTGTCCAAGTTGCAAAAGAAAAAAACATTTCATGTCATAGAAGTGAAAAACATTTTGAAATCAAATTACAAATATAAATGAAGTGAAAACTTAATATTACATTTAAAAATACTTAATAAGAAAAATCTTTATAAAGCACATAAATCTTTTGATTTTTCACCTCAGGTGAAGGCATTCTAGTAAAAATTACATTCTTTTTTGGACGTTTTGTAAACTCTCTCAATAAGAAATTAAAAACCTTTACATATATTTTTTATCTGGTTGTGGTTCCAGTTAAATGTTAATATCTATAAGCAGTAAATAGACATATGTTCTCTAAAAACATTTAAAATTATTATTTGACAGATAAAAAACTAAAAATAGAAACTTTTCATTATTTTGTCTATATCATGTCATAATGGTAAAAAATCTTTAATACAATCCTATACTGCAGATAATAATGAATAATATAACCAAAAAATATATATCTGGAACTCTCATGTAAATTTTAAAGTACTGTATGCTTTCCATTTTTTTCTTGTGGTCTTAATTTGAACTGCTCGTTTCCATCTCTATAAGAGCAAGTTCTAACATGGCTATTGTAAGAATATTTCACTAAAACTATAACTGCCTTTTTCAAATTTTCTGTCACAATTTTCTGAATCAAACAGCTGATTTAAAAATAATTTTACAATTGCTTACAAATATTTTATAGAAGTTTTTAAACAAGGATTCTCTGCTAAATGTTTAATCACATACAAAAACAATAAGAGAATATTTTCAGTTCATGTAGCAATTTTATACGACTTTATCAAATAATAAATATAAGTATTGGAAAGCTAATTAAATTTATCCCCAATATGATGCTTGTAATAATTTCTATCTAAGTTTATAGAAAACATCTGATTTAATACCTGAGTGTAAATTATTTGCAGATTAAAAAAACAAAATACTTTAGTGCTCATAATATTATCACTTTTATTTATATTCTAAAATTACATAGCCCATATTTTATCAGTAATAATAAAAATATAATAAATAATAAGGAAATGTTATAGGAATTATCAGATGAAAGTAGGACTAAAGATAAATGTTAAAAAGACTAAAGTAATGTTTAATAGATTTTCTCAAAGTATGAAAATAAAGAATGATTGTGATGAGTTAAAAAGAAGTTAACAGTAATAAATACCTTGGTCAGATTATTAATACAGATGGAAACATAATGGATGAAATTAATCATAGAATTAAACTTGGTTGGAGTGCTTTTGGTAGAAATAAATTAATACTAAAAGGAAATATGCCTATGTGTTTGAAAAGGAAGATTTTTAATAAATGTGTTTTGCCAGTTCTTATTTATGGATCTGAGACTTGGACACTTAATAGAAGAGCAATGCAGAGACTTAACCACTCAAAGAAGTATGGAGAGATGCATGTTGGGAGTAACAAGAAGAGATCGAAAATGCAATGTATGGGTAAGAGAACAAACAGGTGTTACTGACCGTATTGAAAAAATTAAAAGACTGAAGTGGAGTTAGGCTGGACATATTGCTAGAAGAAAAAATAATAAATGGACAATTGAAATTTTGAACTGGATTCCAAGAGATTATAAAAGACCCAGAAGGAGACCACATGTGAGATGGATGGATGAAATAAGAAAGTGTGCAGGGGTGATGTGGAGAAGAGAAGCTAAAAATAGAAAAAGATGGATTAAACTTGGAGAGACCTTCATCCTGCAGTGGATTGATAATGGTTGATCATGATGATGAATAGATAACAGTATAAAATATCTCCTTGGCAAAATTGTCTCTCTATGGCATACCAAAATTTTGCTATAATAAATTAAAATGAAATCAAAATTATGTTACATAAATCAAAACTATCAACATGACCTATATGTAATTATTTGTTGGGGAGAAATAATTTTTTGACTTCTTTAGTTAAATAATGTTTTTATTGTTCTTTCTAATCAAAAAAAAATTTCAAAAATTTTTTAAAAAAATCCCTCTTCATAAATATCCAAATATTTATGTGTGATTTTGAATAAATATTTACTCAAAGCCAAAAAAAAAAAACTTCACTTATAAAGCAAAAACAAACTACAATTAATGAGAACCAAATCCACATAACTAGATTACTGAAATGTTTTTCTTAATATGCCAAACTCATTTTGAACTGAAAGTGTGTTTACTGGCACTGCCAATACTAATTTTATCAAAAAGCAATTTGAATTGTATTAAGTTGCATTAATATATTATAATTGTGTATTTTAAAAGATAACAACTTAAGGCAACCAGAGTAATTAAAATATGCTATTTTATTTACATAATTATATTCACAAAATAGTCAAGAAAAATTGCAAACATGTAAATACAAATGTCACAATTAACATTTAAATATTCATGAGACTCTTATAAATATTGTGGGAGATTTTTTTTTTTTTTTAAAGTATGGTTAATTTTACAGAAGGTTTTTCTGATATCTGCTCACATCATAGCAAGATGAACACAATAGTTCATTTTCAATGATCAGGGATTTCTCCCCACTTTTCTTAGATTGAATCAAATCAGCAATTTTTAGCTCTAGAGTTAACCATTCTGCTATTGTTTACACAAACTAATAATAATAATTTAATTCAATATTATAAGCAAATAACAGCATATGAGATCAAACATTGTTATCATATGCTTTAGGTTATATAATATTTGCATAGCATTAATAAGTAGTGTTTTGTTACTGGTAAATAAAGTAAGTTATAATTTATGTAGTGGAAAATTGATATTATATATAATATATTTGTCATCGAATTGTCCAACGTCATTGTTCTCTTGATCAATTTATATATAAATCACATATCAACTAGTGGTCTATTATTATGTGCACTTCACTGTAATGTTTGTTATAGGGATTGTATTCATAAACATGCTCACCAAATAAATAAGAAATTTTCTACTTTTTAAATATTTACTTACTCCAAGGATTTCATACAATTTATATATAATTTAGAAATCATAAATTAAGTTATTAAATATTAATTAATTTAGATCTTAACATTTTTTGCTTTTTAAATATAAAATTGCTTGTAAATATTAATCTCATAATTTTTGGATTTCATTATTTCATGATTAGTAATTACGTATTTTAATATGATATAACATTATATTTTTTAACATTTATGTTAATATGGTCTAGCAAAACTTTAATATTTTCTCAGCATTTAATTTTCTAGAAAAAATTTAGTGACATCTACATAATAGAAAATATTTCCTTTTGAATAAATAATATATGATCTAGTATAGAAAGGATTTTGCTGTTAACTGAAAGAAATCATTTTGATTCCTCTTTGAAACCTTAAACACCCATATACCCTGAGTACTGAAGTCTGTTTATATGTATTTTTTAAAAAAAAGTTGTAAGAGATATAGCTTTTTTTTCCCCCCATGTTTGATATGTTTAAAATAATGCGTTCAAAGTGTAAAATTCACTGTTTAAAGTTAAAACCCATGTAGTACAACCATAGTACAAATGTATTTTTTCTTCAATGTCATATATAAAGTTTTTTGTTCTTGAGACATATATGAAAAATGTATAAATAATTCATAAATCATTGATCACTCTGTCTTAGCTGTCGCCCTTATAAAAAGAAATTTTGCTAACCAGTAGTGAGTTAAATGCAAAAATATTGGAAGTGGAGGATTCGAACTCAGATTTTAAAAAAAATTATTGAGAGCAAATTTTTTTTTTGGCTTAATACTATAATATATAAAAGTTTAAACATGTAATAACCAGACTATGAGTTTTCTTTTAGATGCATGGATTTTTTTTTTTTTTTAACTTTTTCTCCAAAATTTTTTGTCTCTTTTCCAATAGTATGTAATATTGTGTAGTGTATATAGAAGTGTATATGTGTGTAAAATCTATGTACTTGTATATGGTAGTGCTACGTATATATGTACATAGGTGTGTATGTGCGATGTGTAGGAACAGATGTGTTTGAAAATTTTATATGTATTGCATTGCTATATATTTTCTTGGAAACCCATATGCCTGGAGAAATTGTGTTGCATCTCAAGCATAGAAATTTTTTTTTATTATTAGATGTGAAAAAAAATATCTTTTTAAACAGTTGAACAAATATTCACATCCCCAAATGATATTTCATATATATAGTTTTATATAACAAGATTGTGTATTGGATTTTGAAAATTTTTGTCGTTCTTTTGGTCGTCACTTGAAAACTCCTAGTCACATTTTTTTTTTAATGTTTTTGTTTTTTGTTTCATTGTATGTCCAGAGAAATGAAGCAGTCAATCTTAGCTTAAGATTGTGCTTCATGTTTCTACCTACTAACCTGTGTTTAAATCCCTATTTCCCATTCCGCTCCTTTTGTCGTGTATATATATTTCATGTATATATTTGAGATGCGCGCCTAAATTATAAAATTTAATGTTTCAATAACATGTTTTAAAATTATTATTAATTCTTTTTATTAATTATTAGTTGTTTTTTTTATTAAAGTATTATAGATGCGGCTCAAATATATACATAGGAGCAAAACTTACTGACAAAATATTGATGTTTTAAATATTTTTTATATGTCATTTTTAGCTTTTTCTTTTTAAATTGCTTGTTTTTCTATTAAACTATATATTTTTTTGCAAAATCCAATATGGAAGATGCAAGTGTTGTTAATTGTCTAAAAATAATTAGGGGTTGGTAGCACTATTGTTTTAATCTGGGGAAGATATTTTTTTAATTAAAGTTTTACTTAAAATAAATGGGATTAAGTAGATTAAAGATTTACTTGTGTTAAAAACATGTTGTCAAATCTATTTCTAATCTGGAAATAGATTTGAATTTATTTTTGGACGTTATCTTACAATTGCATCTTCAAAAACAACTGATAAAAGAAAAAGTATAAAATGACTGAATTTTGAATCACAAGGGAGATTAACTACTATTGAAAGAAGGTTAGCTACTTTTAGAGAGAGGTATTATAAACATATTTCGTTTTGCTTGAAACTTACAAATGATGTAGCAGTAAATCCACTACTCTTCTCGACCCTATGGGTCAGGGTCATCATCTGCCGCTACCATAATATCCTGATGCCATGAAATGAAAAAAGATCTAAAAAGAACTTTAGAATGCTAATAGAAGTTTCCTGCCACCGAAGTACTTGCATTTTAATCGCCGTGCACGTGCCATACTTTAAAATGGATTTTTTAAATTGCAAGGTAAATTTCCAAGCTGCCACCTAATAGTCAATTTAGTCTAAATAATCTATCAAGATCTCTTCTCATGTATTCTTTAACTTTGCCTTTTTTATATATATATATAAATCTGTGAATGTAATTTTGCTTTCAAATGATTTCTTTATATCTAATCCTATCTCATATGCTTTTAACCTTTCTTTAATTTTGGTGTGGTCAGATATTTATTACTTGATTTTATATATATATATGTTTTTTTTATTAATTTGCTAATCTCAAACAAACTGGTGAGCTTAATTTATAAAATCTTTTTTTCTGTCATTTTTAACTAAACCTTCATGAAAAGGTTATTAACGTACCCTTTAAATATACATATATAATGCATTGTAAATTAATACGTTAGCCAGATTGTTTTGTGAATCAACATTTTAGGTTCGTTTTTAATATAAAAATTGATTTGTTTAATTCTGAAAATCCAGAACTCAAGCTAATTAACGCTCTAAAACATTTACTTTATAATTATTTATTAAATTCAGAAAGGATGACTTATAATTTGTTTTCTATATATAACTGCTAATCTTACTTCATTTTTCATACTCTTAAAATTTCAAATCTTGTATTTAAATATTTCAGTTATTATAAAAAAAATCACGAAGGGGTGATTGATTTATTTAAAATATAGCAGAAAAGGGATGGGGGTAAATCTTGTTTCTTTTACTAGGTAAAATCTTAACGTATATTTTATTAATTTGAAATCTAAATCTTAATGTTTCTTTTACTAAATCAAATCTTAACATATATTTTATTAATTTGAAATCTAAATCTTAATATTTCTTTTGCTATATAAAATCTTCAAGTATATTTTAAGTAAATGAAATATTCTCTCTCTATATATATTATAATTGCATGGCGTATTATAGTATTCAAACAAGGGTCATTTATTTTTAAAGCAGTAAAAATTTTCAAGGTCGTTAGTGACACTTATCATTCGTACTGCGTTCCTGACATATTGCCGATCTTTGTGATTATATATATATATATGTGCTTCTTAATCTGGGGGTTACGACAAGTTCGAACCCATAGATTTCTTCTCATTCCATAGATAGTTGAGCTATCTGGAACCACATTTATTCCATATCAAATGCCTCTGGCGGTGATCCCGTAAGGTTGGTACACACTCTGCATATACACTTCATAGATAAAAGGCCTCATGTCGGTTATACCAGCAAAAGTCTGGGCCACACCATGCCTATCCACTTTTCTCTAAGCACTACCCAAGAAGGGGGTGTGAGATTTCGTTTTTCATCCAGAAGCATGACCTTTTCCTCTTAGTTATTTTTAGGCTATTATGTCAGCATCGCAAACTTCTTAGTATTTATTATTCCTTTTGCTTCATGACCCAGTTTTAATGCTCTAATATTAAAATTAAGCTTTGCTTAAAAGATATATATAAATACCAATTAGTTCTATTTTATTAATTAAGTTTATTTCAATCATATACAATCTCACCGTTGTTATTTATATATCTATATTTAAGAGTATCTATATGCCTTGGGGAAAATAAAGCGTTCACCTTACTATCGTTAAAATAATTTTTCATTAAATATTTTGTCATCTATTCAAATGTCATTTTCAAATATAATCAAATGTTTTCAAATGTATTTTATTTATTTTCATGACCATAATGGTGTGAAAATAATTTATCTCATATCTGTAATGAATCCCAGAATGCTCCCTAAAATAATGCTAGTCACAATGTTTCAGAACCGTAATCCAAAGCATTAATAGCAATATTATGTAATTCCTTTTATTAACTGATTGGCATCTTAATATTAGACCCACCAAAGATGTGTGTTTATTTGTAATGTATATTATTTAGCTAATAAAGAGCATATGAGAAATAATAGCGTGAATGGCACTATGTAATTATCTACCACTTGCTCATTCACACACGTACTAATGTACTTACTTTATAAATGTATATAACTAATTTTTTATTATATTAAACTATTTTTATTGTCTAACTTATTTGAGTAGTTTGAATTCCTTTTCCTCTACTTCCACATATTACAGCCATGCTTATATGTATTTTAATATAGTCATAGTTAAGAGATGTCTCATTGTCTTCTCCACTCTCCTAGTCGGCCGGATTTAAAATTAATTCTCATATGCCATCACTATTATGTTATTCATTAGGTGTTTGATCTGGGACTTAGAGAGTGGGTTCGAATTCAGGCTGGTCCCTGATCTAAATCTTGGGCTTGACTGGGTTTGAAGTACATTTTGTGAGTTCCAGCTCATGTTAGATGGATAAACATATTTTGATCGGTACACATGGTAAATTTCTAATATCCACTTCATAAGTTCTTATCATTGCAGTTGTTATTACTATGTTATTATTTATATAATATACAAATATGGATGTGTTGCTCACCAACATGCATTAGCCAGCATGGTGAGTGTATTGGCTTTTTATTTCCGAGTTTAAAGTGAATGTTTTTTTTTTATCATTTACATGATAGTTCTTAACTGAGATCAGTTGAGTTTTTTTGAAATATGAATGAATGTGTGACTGAATAAACTTTTCCCCTCCTAATAGATACTTACTATCATGACAAACAAAACTAAAACATGGATTTTTTCCCAGATGGTTGTAAAGTCACTAGCCAAAGCAGTGGTTGGTGGCCAAAAACACAGGGCACAAGAATCTTCTGAGTGCTGACCCATTGCATTTAATGATGACCTTTTATTAAGATACTTACAACTGCATATCACTTTTAAGTGAAGGAAGATTGCAAAAATTGGAAGAATTGTTCGGTACTTTAACCTGACCTGCTATGTGGCCGCTAGAGGCGCTGTTTCTGTGTTTTCACACAGAACATACAGGGTAGGGGCCTCGAAAGCAGACAACGCTTTTTCCTGCCGCTAGGTGGCGCTGTTCACCATGCATACGCACAAGAACCTTCCACAAGCTAGCCGGCAGCTTGATTAGACCTTGTGAGGTTAGGAAAAGGTCAAGTAACAATTGATTTTAAAAAATGAACATGCATTGTGCTACAAAAACACAAACATTAGAACTATAAGCAGAGAAGTATAATAAAATGTGAAAGAACATCAGACAGAGTGGCAAGATTAGTTAAAGGTAGATACAAAATGCAGATAATTTATATTTACAACCCAATAAGTTTTCATTATGATGAAGTAAAAAAATTTTATATAGATGTACAAAAGTCTTGATTGTGATATGTATATGGAATTAATTTAATTTTTCATTAGCTTGGAAAGTTAATTTTTTAAAGATGTTGAGGTGGTTGGAGAAATAAGGCTTCATCAAAGGCTTCTAAATCATTAGTAACTAAATGTTTTAAAATTACTTTAGGTAAAAACTTAAAGAATCATCAGCTTTTGGTTTAACAAAGTTTCAAATCTTTTATTTACTTAAGAGGGAGATTTTAATCATTATATATTTATTTTTCTTTCTTCTTTTTTTTAATCTTTTAAGCTATTTAAAAACTACTCTTCAGAATTTTATCTTTTTTTTTTTCTTTTTTAGTTAATAGTAAAAAATTTTCTTTTAATATTTTTGATAAAAATAACGTAATACTAAAAAGAAAATTTTAATAAATGTGATTAACAGTGCTAAATAATAGTGTAACTACCATATTGCAAATGAAAACATTACTTGGCAATGAAAGTTGAAAATTGATTCTTATACATTATGAATTTTTAAGTAATATATTTTCAAATTCATAATTTCAATTTGAATTTTTTTTTTCAAGAATAATCAAGTGATTTATTACAAAAAAATTCTGAAAAAAATGTTAATTAAACAATCATTTAATTTGTCATCCTTTCAGGAAATGTGGGCTAATTGTGGTTAGCTGAAAAATGTTTTAGTA
Source organism: Epiperipatus broadwayi (assembly GCA_028023455.1). Taxonomy (NCBI): domain Eukaryota; kingdom Metazoa; phylum Onychophora; class Udeonychophora; order Euonychophora; family Peripatidae; genus Epiperipatus; species Epiperipatus broadwayi. The sequence goes on from JAQFVV010000029.1 coordinate 1,130,463, forward strand.
ACTTAAAAGTAATAAAAAGATTTCAAAAGAAATTCAATTGTTCTGATGAGACTTAAAGATTTTGCAATACTAGATATTTAGCACAAGGAATATTCAAATGGATCTGAAAAAAGTAATTAATGATTTTGCAAAACAAAAGTGGGGAGAAAAAAAACTTTTAAGAGAAATAATTTTATTAATTTGTTTTATGTAATAATTAATCAACATTTTAATGTAAATGAATGAGAACAAAAAATTATTATTTTGAAATTGGGAAGCATTTTTGAAACTATCTTTGGATCCAATTTTTGTAGCTATGAATATGAGATATGGACAATTAATAGAAGAACCATACAGAGATATAAGGGTAAGAATCAAGCATAATTAAGATCAGCAGAATTAAGAGACTGACATAGATAGAAAAGCAAAAATAAATAAGACAAAAATATTATCGAGAATTATAAAAAGCTATTGATGAGAAAAACTGATTTAAAGCTAGAAAGACTTAACAAAGCTTAAAAGTGACGATAGGTGTTTAAAAATAATAAAAGAATAAGTTGTCCATAATTTATGTTGCTACAAAGTAACTTGCATTTTCTCCATTTAATAATCTCAATTTATTAATTGAAATTTAATAGATTATCAAGTTATGACAAATTTTTATAAATGGTTCATGTTATTGCTGATTTATTACATTGCTTCATCAGATTAACACATTTTCTTTTCATGAAAATTATATATCATTAAACTAATTAAAAAATTATTTACCACTAAGAAAGATATTTCTGGTTATTTGAGATGTAACTTTTTTAATAATTAACAGCAACAACTTGGTTATTGCTGCAGTCTTTCGAATTGAGCTGATCTCATTTATAATTAGTCACTCAAATTAAAAAAAAACCACAATTATTAAAAGTGATAATAGTGCGTAGCAGCACTTTTATTAATAATCTGACATGGAGATTATTCACACTGAGCATGGGCAGTTTCTTTAATGAATATTTTATAGTAATATGAAAACAAGAAGAAATTCCTACATTAGAGATGACAAATCAATCCCACAAAGCTGTACCATATATATATGTTGATACAAAGATTTTCATGGGTTACCAATATAAATATATTTTTCAGATTTATCCACGTATAATTTTTATTATAAATACTGATATTTTAGCTTTATCACACAAGACATCAACTGGGTTATGAATAGAATACTATAAAAATGGTTGCAGAGGTGCTTGTAAATACAGATTTATAACAATGTTAAAATTCCACTGCTAGAAAAAAATTGGTATACAAAATTGAAAAAAAATTAAAGTTAGAAACTATTCAGATTAATGTGTTTTTAAAAAATTCTTTCAAATAGGAGAAAGGTTGCACATGTCTTCAAGTTTGTTGATACAATTTAGACTAAGTATCTCAATGATTTCTCTGATTTTACTTTGTTGGAGAGTGTCACAACTGGATAGGAGCTTGCTGTTGCTGATGAAAGTTGCTTAACTGCATTAGTATGGTCATCTCTTCTAATACTGATAGAAGCTTTACAAATGACACATGAAATTTCATAAACTCCATGAGCCTCAAAAGAATTTTTAGGCTTGGGTAAAATATTACTAATTTTTGATAAGTAGTATATGCTATAGCAGTGGTCTTCAACTACGGGGCTGTGGCCCGGCACTGGGCCACAGAACTTTTCTGGAGGTCCGTGTGCTAGACTGGGAAAAGTTTGTAATAACAAAATAATAAGATTTTAAACTTTTAATTAATATAAACAATTTTTATTTATTTTTTTCATCGCATTTTTACCCGATCAAAAAAAAGGAAACAGAACAAAAACAAAATCTAATCAATCAATATATAAATTAATTTGTTTTTCTATTTATCACAGACGTTTGTGGGGGGGGGGGTAGAAAAAGTTTTTTATTATACAAACCCCCAGTTGTCTTTTGATAGACAATCACAGCCGCTTGTCAGCATTGTTAAAATAATAAAATGTAACGTGACTTTTTTTGATCTCTTAAATTTTTTCTATTCTCTCTTTTAATATTTCATTTTTAGTGGTTTTTTTTTGGCTATACGATTTTTTTTTTGGATTTAACTTTATTTTTTAAATCAATTTTTATTACCTTTTTTAAAAAATAAAAACCAAAAAATAAGTTCAGTCTCTAACTTTTACAAAGTATATACACCCTCACCACCCCAAAATAAAGTAAGATCAAAACTTTTGACTTTTTCAATTTTCATTTTCTTTTTTTTTTTTGTTTAAAAATACGCCCACTTTTTTTTGGCCTATAAGACAATATTTTTTTTTGGCTTTATTTGTATATCGCTAAAATACTAAAACTTTTATTTTTAAAACCAATTTCTGTTACCTTTTTTTAAAAATAGAAACAAACAAAAAATAACTTTGGTGTCTATATTTTGTCTCAGTGATGATAAAGTATTTTTCAACCCAGTTCCCCCTCTCCCCAAATAAAAATAAAATAAGATAAAAACTTTTGACTTTTTCAACATTCAGGTGAATAACATTTTATTCTCGCATGTTTTAATAATGAAATAATAAATGTAAAATGCAAGCACATTAATGAGAACGATTGTTATTTTAATTGTTTTCTGTAGCAGTATGACTGTGCAACTCGAGAAAGAGTGTTCAACATGTGAAGTTAAGCAACACCATTACAATACACAATAACTAGTATGCTGTTTTGGTCAGTTATAACAATTATGCTTATCTAAGGCTAAGCAGGTTACATCTTTAAGAAAATTTATCTGTAAACTGCCGGTCCGCAAAATTTTATCCTTATTTTTACCGGGCCGCAGGGGTGAAAAGCTTGAAGACCACTGTGCTATAGAAAAGATCTGAGTTGGATGATGATGTAATGAAAATTGTAGGTATCTGCATCTGTATGGGGTTTTTCTGAAAAGTGCAATATGAAAAAATATTATTTTGTTTTTTGGTGAAGAATACATCAAGAAAGAAAAGTTTTCCATGAGACTCTGTTTCCCTTGTAAATTTAATGAGGGTGGATATTATTTATAAGTGAGAAAAAATCATATAATTTATATTTACCATGTTTCCAAGTGATAAATGTGTCATCTATATATCTGAGACATATAAGAAGTTTTAGATACTTATTTTAAAGTATGAATTTCTATATATTCATAAATAAATCAGCTGTTACTACTGAGAAAGTTAAGCCTTAGAAGTATCAAGTTTGTTTATAATGTTGTCCATTGTATACAAAATATATGTTTGAAAAATAATGTTTTAACAAAGGCGATAATATGATATGGTAAATTGCAACGTTGGGAAGCAATAGTTAAAGCTTTGTCAATTGGAATATTTGTAAAATGAAATATGTCAAAGCTGACGAGAAAATCAGTTGTATTAACTTCTAAATTTTTTAATAGAAAAATAAAATGGATAGAAATTTTTTATGATTTAATAGATGGAATTGTAGATTTTATTAATTCAGACAAATACTTAGCTAAAATGTGAGTGAAAGATCCTGTTGAAGCTTACTATTAGACACAAGATTTTTCATGAGGAATAATTTTATTTTTTTTATGACTTTTTCAATTGTTGATTTATAATAATTGCTTTAGTTGTTTTTTTCTAAATAAGTGGTATGATCTCTTTTTGATTTCATATAAATTTTGTCATTTAGTAAAGCTAGTATTTTATCTTTATCAGTTGGAAGTTGTCTGATTTTATGATATTTAGTCTGTCTTTTTTTCATTGATATATATTGTGGCCTGTTGATAGGCAGTACGGCCCTAAGCAGATGTATCAAGTCCCTACATTAGGCCCTACTTGGACTCCGTCTAGGTACTATTTAACAGACTTACTATTTTCCCAACTATATTTCGTCAACTATAATAAGTGAATTTAGGTACTACTGGTAGTTATCCAGATTCACTTTAACATGATTAAACATTTCTAAATAAGGTGTAACTAAATATAACAAATGTGAGACTAGTCTTTCTATAAACAGATCACAATCCCTTAACATTAAACAAATACAAACATATTTATTCAATGGCATGAGAATACCCAGACACTCCTCCTTATTAAGTATCTACATACTCTCATGAATAACAATAATATTCAAATGAATATAATAACACATCTATAGCTATTAGATTTCAATTAGATTACTCAATAAATTAGACTATCATTTTTATTTTATATAAATTTTTATTCTTATTATTTCAGATAATTACGATTGGCAATAGTCATAAGAACAATTTTATAATAAGGAGATCTCAGGATAATCATTGATTTTTATTAATACTTCATACTACCTATAGAATATCAAGAGGGATTTTACTGATCTCCATGTGTAGTGCACCAATTAGTAAAAGACTTATAACCAAAATTTATAATCAAACTTACACTATTATTTATATTTATGTTCTTTGATATTTACCATTAAAATAATGTTATCTAAATTGCAATTAGTATTAATACTTTCCCTAATAAGCAATTCATCATTTAATACATTATAAATAATCATACTTTAATAATTTGCAATCTTATAAATGACTTATAAATATTAATTTTTATTAAGCGTGATGTCAGCATGTAATACTTATATAAGGCTATAACCTCAGTACATGCACTTTGAGTGCTTAATTTTAACAAGAACGACCTCTCCATATCTTAACGATCTAGGCAGCTTATAATAAGTTAAAATCTTTTTTTAGAAATGTGTGCTAATTAACTTATATTGTTCTACAACAGATTAATTGATTGTTTCAATCTCATACCACATTTTCTGACTTCATGTGATGTAGTGACAATGATTTCCACAAAAAATGCAACATTTGATGCTTAGATAAATTTAAAAAAATAAAAACAACTTTACTCATAACATTTACAACTTTAACCAATAAGTAATTTAAACCCAGAGTATTAAGGTTAAATACTCATATAATACAATAATATTATAAACAATTAATCCAATGCTGTTACGGTATTTCCTGTAGTAGAAATTGATTAAATTAGCTGTTCATTTTTGATTAAAATTTCATCTGATTCTTCAAATTATTCATAATTAAAGTTTATTATTTCTCCGAGGTTAAAAAATGTCAATATTTGAATGAATTTTGATCCAACTTTTCAAGATAAAAATAAAAAACTAGACTACTTTTTTTTTTACACGATCTGTGAAAACTTCATTTCAATTCCCTCCAATTTTTAATGAAAGTTCGTCTGCCTTCTTTTTATTGGTTAATTTCATTCCCCCCTTCCCCCTTTTAAAAAATCTACTTTAGTGATGAATATTTGTTTTTAAAATAGAACTTTTCGTTTTTGAAACATTTTTTTTTTAAAAAATAAAGATAATATTTTTTAAGCAAAAACACTAAACATCACATGATCACTATCTCATACTAGCACATAATTGTTATTAAACAAGGCAAAACTCTCCATACAGTAGTGCCACCCTGTGCCAATCAGAGTAATCAATGGATGCCAGAAGGCTTGTGCATAAATCCCTATCTAGTGCCTACTCATCCAATATCCCCAGACTAGTTTCTGGCTTGTGGCCATCATCAGTGAGGAGCCTTGGATCTGAGAGCACTGCACCTAGATCCTAGGATCTAATGCAACCCTCCAGCAACCACCTTTTATCTCCACTTAACTACAAAACTATGAGAATAAAATTGAAAACACAATAATATTTTCAATCTAAGCTCAATAGCTTATATAGTCATATGGGTCTGAACTCAATTCAGTACCCATACATTTTGGTGGCTTTGGCTCTTTAACAACCATAGCCACCACTATCTGTATGGAGAGAGTTTTGCCTTATTTAATAACAATTATGTGCTAGTATGAGATAGTGATCATGTGATGTTTAGTGGTTTAACACCAATCCTGCCTAATAGGATATTGGTGACTATGGTTGTTAAAGAGCCAAAGCCACCAAAATGTATGGGTACTGAATTGAGTTCAGGCCCATATGACTATAAGCTATTGAGCTTAGATTGAAAATATTGTGTTTTCAATTTCATTCTCATAGTTTTGTAGTTAAGTGGAGATAAAAAGTGGTCGCTGGAGGATTGCATTAGATCTTAAGATCTAGGTGCAGTGCTCTCAGATTCAAAGCTCCTCACTGATGATGGCCACAAGCCAGAAACTAGTCTGGGGATATTGGATGAGTAGGCACTAGATAGGGATTTATGCACAAGCCTTCTGGCATCCATTGATTACTCTGATTGGCACTACTGTATGGAGAGAGTTTTGTCTTGTTTAATTTTTTAAGCAACTGAATAAAACACAAATTTTCTCTTTTGATTTAGATTAGTATTTATAAAATGAATCTTGGTTATTTATTTTTGAACATCATTTAATATTCAATTAGAAATAACATCAATAGTTTTATTTATAATATGAAACGTGCACAGACAATAATTATCCACCTATATAACGCATGTTTGTTTATAAGATAGAATTTGAACTTCACTATATTTTTAAATCATATCAACTGTTTATTTATTTGTAGCTATATCGTGACTATAGATTATTATTTATATCTTTTTATATATTTTAATTAATTATTTTAACCATCATATCTTTTATAAATTTCAATTAACTAAACCCAAGTTTAAACCCTATGATAACTAATATGACAATTACTTTTCCCAGCTTAATAAGTACCTATCTTTTTGATTTAATAAAATTTAAAATTATACAATAAAAATTTTATTCCCAATTTTATTTTAGAATAGGGTCCTAATAAAAAGTGTACAATATATATTACTGGATCATATTACTGCTTAGTTAGTCATTGTCTTTCGAATACATATTTTATATATAATGAACAACATTATAAACAAACTTTTGGTACTCCTATGTACTCATCTATTTCGGGGATAATAGCTGATTTATTTACGAATATATATAAAAATTCGTGCTTTAGAATAAGCATCTTTAAAACTTTCTATATGGCTTAGATATATAGATAACATATTTATCATTTGGAAAAAGAATAAATTATGACTTTTTTTCTCACACATAGATAATATTTATAACCTATTAAATTTACAATACAAAAGAGACTAATGGAAAACTTTCCTTTCTTGATGTACTTGCCACCAAGAAACAAAATAATCTTTATCGTTTTCAGAAAAACTACACTCACAAAATTTTTATCACGTCGTCATCCAACTCAGATCATTTCTATAGCCAAACTCTTTTCACTAGACCGATTAACCTTTCAGATAAATCTTATCTGAAAGAAGAAGTAATCATATAAATAATGTTTTATTAGCGAATTGTTATAATAATAAAAGCCCAAAACAATCAAATAGAAAATAAAAAGAAAAACTACTATTAGAATCCGTATATTTTACATAAAACGAACTATAGACAATATTGAAGCATTCTAAAATGATACAATATAAAAACAGCATATACTACTTATCAAAAAAGTAATAATATTCTATCCAAGTCTCATATTCATGTGTCATTTGTAAAGTTTCTTATATATGTTTGATCAATCACTACATTAGTACTAGAAGAGGTGAACATGCTAATGGAGTTAAGCAGCACTCATTATCATCAACACTCTCACTCCACAATATGAATCCAGGTCTCAATATTGATTTTTCTGCTATCAGGATCCTGTCCAGATGTAATAACACTCTCCACTAATGTGAAATCAAAGATATCATTAAGATACTTAAAAGACCAAATTGCATCAACAAATGTGGTGATACAGGCAAACTTCTTATTTGGAAGAATTAAAAAAACACACACACATTAATCTGACTTTGATTTTACTTTTTCAATGTTATATACCTGCTTTGTCTATTGGTAGAACTTTAACATTGTTATAAACCAATGTTTACAAAGCCTCTACAACCATTTTTATAGTATTGTATTCATAACTCGGTTAATGGCTTGTGTGATTAAGTGAGATGCCAGTCTATTTATATTAATAATAAAAATCATACATGAATGAATCCAAAAAATATATCATTTATATATATCATCAACCATTATCAATTCACTGCAGGATAAATGTCCTCCATCTTCTCTGATCTCTACCTTTCTTCTCCACATTGACCCTGTACACTTTCTTATTTCATCCATCCATCTCACATGTGGTCTCTTTCTGGTTCTTTTACAATCTCTTGGAATCCAGTTTAAGATTTCAATTGCTCATCGATTATCATCTTTTCTAGCAATATGTCCAGCCCAACTCCAATCTTTTAATTCTTTCAATGATGTCAATAACGCCTGTTTGTTCTCCTACCCATGTATTGCATTATTGATCTCTTCCTGTTATTCCTAACTACTTATTTGAATGGTCTGAAGGTCTCTGTATTACTTTTCTATTAAATGTCCAAGTCTCAGAGAACTGGTAAAACACATTTATTAAAAATCTTCCTTTTCAAACACGTATGCATATTTCCTTTTAATATTAAGTTATTTCTACCAAAAGCACTCCACAACCAAGTTTAATTCTATGATTAATTTTATCCATTATGATTCCTTATGTAATAATAATCTGGCCAAGATATTTGTAGTTGTTAACTTCTTTTACCTTATCTTTATCAATCATTATTTTCCTCTTTTGAGAAAATCCATTAATCATTACTTTAGTCTTTTTAGCATTTAACCTTTAGTCCTACTTTCATCTAATAACTTTTGCAACATTTCCTGAAACCCTGAAGCACTATTTTCAAAAACAACTACATAATTTGAAAAATCTAAATAACTTGAATAATCTCCATTTACTTTTACTCCTTTCGCTCCCCATTTTAATTCATAAAATACTTCTTGCAGTACTGCTGTAAAAAGTTTTGGAGATATGGAGTCATGTCATCTTACACCCTTTTTAATGTCAATCTTCCTAGTATCATTATGTAATCTAATTGCTGCTGTTGCATTTTTATAAATATTCTTCAGAATATGACAATATCCTGGATTTATACCTTGATGATCCAATGCTTTAATCACTGAATAAATACATATAGAATCAAATGCCTTTTCATAATCTACAAATCCAAAGCATAATGGCAACTCATATTTATTGGTTCTTTCTATAACTTCTACTTGGATGTAATCTACAGCACTAAAATCATTTTTAAATCCAGCTTGTTTTTTTTTAGTTGGTTGAAATCCAATTCTCTGTAGACTCATTGTAATTATCTCAGTAAAATTTTTATATAAAACTGATTATAGATTGATATGTTTGTAATTTCTAATATTTTCCTTTTACCTTTTTTAAATATTATTACTGCATTCTTCCAATCATCTAGTACATCTTTATCATTTGTTATATAATTTTGCCAAAAAAAATTCTATTTCTTCACCTGCTTCTTTTGATTTATAGATTTATAATTTCATCATTACCTGGAGTTTTTTCCTTCTTCATACATTTAATTGCATGTCTCACTTCCTCATTTTAACTCCTGTGCAATTTAAAATATATAATAGATGTAAGAGATATTTGTTCTTTATTACTATATAATTCTGGATAGAACTCTACCCATGTCATGATGTGATCTCTTTTTTTAGTAATAGTTCCATTTTTTTTTCTTATTGTGGATGTTTCTTGCCAATACTAAAATGTTGTTTTACACTCTTGAGACTTTTCTTCTACAGCTATCTTTGCTAGTTCACAATTATACTTTCTTATATCATTATCAACTCTTTTTCACACCATTTTATAGAATTTTTATGGCATCATTTTTTATATATCTTCATATTCCTTCTTTTCTTCATAAATTCTCTAGTCTCAGTAAAAAATTTATTGGTTAATTGCTGCTTTTTTCTACCAGCTATCTTTGTTGCAGTTTTTAAAAAGTGTATCAGTATATTTTCCTACTAATTTTATTCAAATCTGAATCAAGTTTTAAATCTACTAATCCTTGAAAATAACTTGCAAGTTTCAACTTAAGTTCATTAGAATGTTTCTGAAGATTAGGAATATCAACTGTAAATAATGTTTTTCTTAATAATTTTTCTCCCTAGTGTTGCATTAACATCTTATATTTTACTAATTGATGATCACTTCCTGTGTTGAATTTATTAAGGAGATTACAATCTTAAAATATGTATTTTCTATTAGTCAAAATACAGTCCAATTCTGCTATACCTTCATTTGGATGCTTCCATCTCCATTTCCTTTTAACATTTTTTTCAAAAAAAGAATTCATAATATGAAGTTTTTATTTTTTTGCAAACTCCACAAGTCTATGTCCTCTCTTGTTTTTATTACCATAACAACATTTACCTACAACACTTTCAACTTTCATTAGTTTACCAATTCTAACATTAAAGTCTCCCATAACAATTTTAAAATGTTTAGTCTGAACAAAAGTCTAGTACATCCATATAAAAATCTTCTACTACTTCATCACTATGAGAACTTGTTGGGGCATAAATCAGAATTATTTGCATTTGGTATCTGCTATTAAGTTGAATAACTAATCTTAGCCACTCAGTCCACTACACCATCTCCACACTATTGTTCTCCTACTTTCTATTTATAATAAATCCTACTCCACTTGTACTTTCAATATTTGTGCCTTTGTTGAAGAGTATATATATCCACTTTTTAAATTAATTGTCTCTTCATCTTTTCTTCTAACTTTACAAACTTCAATAATGTTCTATTTAATGAGACAGTTCTTCCAATTCTTGCAATCTTCCTTCACTTGAAAGTGATCTGCAGTTGCAAGTATCTAAATAAAAGGTCAGCATCAAATAGCAGCCTGGGTCTGTTAACATGGGATTCTTAGCACCCTCTGTCTTCAGTGACCAATTGTTGCCTTGGCTGGTGACTTTACAGCCTCCTGATAATAAGGGCAATTATTTATGTTTGTCTGTCATGATTGTATATATCTATTAGAAAAGAATTTTTCATTCACACACATTTATTCTACTTTATCAGGCAACTGAGAAGAAAAATTATGGTGTTTCTTGATCTTAAAGTCGGAGGTAAAAAGCCAATAAACTCACCATCCTGGCTAATGTGTGTTGGTGAGCAGCTCATCCATGTTTGTACACTATATAAATAATAATATACTAATAACAGCTGCAATGACAAGAACATATGAAGTGGACATTAAGAATTTGCCCTGCTCAGTTCCTTTAAGGCTTCCAAAAGAAATCAAATGGTCTTCTTTCAGTTAACAGCCAACTCCTTTCTTCAACTTATATATAATAAAATGAATTTCTAAATTTTATTTATCATTAGGTTTTAAGTGGACTTTTTTTTTTGAAATTTTATTTTGCTTTTATTTTTGTTTGATCAATCTTTAAAATATACTTTTTTCTGCTGATTTATCTCTTTCATTTATCTCCTTTTTTCTCTTTTTATAGATATTTTTATTAGTTTGTCAAGTAAAACTTTTATGGAAATATTTGCATTATAAACTTTATTTAATTAAAATATTTCATTATCATCATTTTCAACCATTACCAATTCATTGCAGGATGACAGTCTCTCCAAGTTAAATCTACCCTGATTGCTAACTTCTCCACGTCACCCTAGCGCACTTTTTTTTATTTCATCCATCCATCTCACATGTGGCCTCTTTGTACATCTTTTACAATTTCTCAGTTTTCAGTTTAAGATTTCAACTATCCTTTTATTATTATCATCAAATGGCAACCTGAGTCTGCAACCAAGAGATTTTTTACATCTAAGTCTTTGACCACCAATCACTATCTTGGCTGATGACTTAACAGTCTTATGGGATTAAGGGCCATAATTTATTTTTGTCTGCGATTATTGTAAATATCTATTAGAAATTTTTTTTATTCACACACACATTTATTCTCTGCCTTCAAGAAAAGTCAACTGATTACAATTAAGAGTTATCAAGCAACTAAGAAAGATCATGATGTTTCTTGATCTTAAACTCAGAGGTAAAAGGCCAATAAACTTATCACACTGGCTAATGTGTGTTGGTGAGCTGCCAATCCATGTTCTTATATTATATGAACAATCACAGTAATGATATCTGCAACAACAAGAATGTATGGAGTGGACATTAGGAATTTGCTAAATTAGTATTACAATTTATTTTCTAGTTTATAGAATATTTTGACTATACTCGAAATTTATATCTGGAGTTGAACAAAATTTAATAATTTTTAATTTAATAAAGAATAATTTGTATCATTTAGGTATATGTTAAGATGTGATTAGTACAAATGAAACTTTCTTTGAAATTAGTACTTATAAAGTAAATTTGTATGTTTTACTTCATCAAATGCAAATATCCTTGTGAACTTGTCTTAGAGACTTGAATGATCAAAGTACACCTTGCAGTGAATACAGTTATATGACTGGGATGTAAGGGAGGGCAATAATTATGTTTTCTAAAAATATAATATATATATATATATATGCAAAATTTTATTAATTTGAATTGCAATTAATAATTCTTTTTATTAATTTGAAATATTATAGAGAAAAGATATTTAGTTTTTAGCTTCTCATTGGTTGCTAAATTCAGCATCAGTGCAAGTTATGCTGTGGCTATTTTCTATACTCATGAACTTTTCCCAACAGTTGTCAGGTATAATATTAGTAATTGCATATAATTTAATATTTTTGAATTTATTATATATTGAAACTATTCTCCTTGTTTTAGAAAAATTGGAATCCAAATATGTTCTTTTTGGACTCAAGTTGGAGCTATATTAGCACCGCAATTTCTATTCTATGTGAGTATCTTTAATTATTATTTTATACACAAAGAATATAATTTAGAATATTTTTTGAGGTTTTGTTATATAATGTAAAAATAAATACATGCCATCCTTAAGATATATCATCCTAATATTAATATTTTTTAATATTTTGTAAATTATAGATTTATTATAAGATCATATAATATGTGTAACAAGATATAGTTAGTCTATGGCATATTGTAACCACTGATGTCTGAACTAAATGAAAACTCTACAAAATGCAGACATTAAAAAAATATTAAAAGAAAATATTTATTTTTAAAATAACGCTTTTATGTAAACATTCCACTAAAAAGTAGAAAAATAATAAAGTAATAATCTATTTCATAAAAGCATTTGAGGCTCAAATAAATCATAAAAATCGAAGACTTGTATCAAATACTATTATAAAATAGAGTATTACTTTATTTTTCTTCTTTTATTGAACTATTTATATAAAAGCATTATTTTTAAAAAATATTTTTTTAATATTATTTTATGTTTTAATTATAAATAAAACATAAAGTTTCAATTTTCGTCATGAATCTTTCTTTTGTTTCTTGTTCTTTCCACAAGAGAGCGCATGCTATCAATAATTTTCACAGTTGCATTCATTTTGATTTTGGAAATGAAAAAAAAAAACATATTTCTCTAACCTTTTTTTACACATTTATTATTTTTTTTACAAAACATTTATGAAATATTAATTATTACAGAAGAACAATTCAGAAATTAGTATGAAATTTTTACTTCTAATTAATTAAGTAAATCAATATTAACAAAATTGTACTCTATAAATATAACTCAGTTGTTAAATACTTTTTTTGGGAACAGTAAGGTTATGAGCTTGATTCTAAATGGAAACAGAATTTATTTATTGTTAAAAATTCAAAAATCTGGATATCTGGACAGACACAGACAAGTTAATATAAAAGCAGTTAATTAGACTGTTTTAGTTAAAAATTGTATGTTGGTTGTATAAGATGAAATAGATAGCTGTAGGGATCTTGAAAGTCTGAGTTCAAATTCCTTCTAAATTATATAAAAACATTTTAAATGTTAAATTTTATTATGAATCAATTTGTTCAATTTTGAAAAAAAAAGTTAAATATGACTAGTTTCTTAAGAGATGTCTGAATATTTGAATTCAGAATCCATTTCAGCAACCTTTTTAAATAGACATTAACAGTTCAGTATAGAATAAAAAAGTTCTACTTACATTTAATATGATAAAATCAAATTTATAGCATGGACCGTTCCAAGGTTATCTTTTTCTTTGGAATGTTAACTTGTTAGGCAAAATGAAAATATGTTCTTAATGTGTAAATTTATATAGCTGTTTATAAAATCTATTTATAAACATTGTTATATTTATACGATTATTTATGATAGTACATTATATGGGAAAATAAAATTGTGGAAATTTTATGTCATTTTAGGTAGTGATGGTGAATTTGAATTGTTGATTTGGTGGAGGTTGGAGCTGGTAAACCTTATTTTCTTAAGTAATATTAATAAATTTTTAAGAGATTATAAAATGGAAGAGTTTAGTTTATATGATAGTTTGGGTGGGTCTCAAGAGACACCATCTCCAGACATTGTTGCAATGTCCCCTGATCTTGAATCAGGAAATGAAATTATAGGTATGTCCTATGGAGAGTCTAGTAGGATGAGAGATACTATCCCTCAAACTCTAGATGGTGATATGTTGATGTTGATGCTGTTAAGAAATATATTAAGAGAAGAATTAAAGTCATGTCAAGCAGAATTGAAATCAGAATTAAGAGAACTAAAGTCTGGTTGAGTAGAGGATAGAGAAAAATCAGAAAAGATGTTTGCCAAATTAGAGACTGGTCAAGTAGAGGATAGAGAAAAGTCAGAAGAGATGTTAACAGAATTAAAATCAAAATTAAAAGAAGAACTGAAATCGGGACGAGTAGAAGATAGAGAAAAGTCAGAAGAGATGTTTGTAGAATTGAAGTCAGAACTAAAAGAAATAAAAGTGAATCAAGATAAGTCAGAGGAGAGGATGGCAGAAATAAAATTGGAGGTTTCAGAAATGAAGTCAGAAATGGTAGAAATAAAAACTAATACAGTTAGGCAGATGCAAGTTTTGGAAGAGAAAGTAGAAAGGCAGATATCAGAGATGAAGGAGGTGAAAGACACTATTAAGGATCAAGCATCTAAATTAGAAACTGTAGAGATAAATGTCTATGCTCAATTGCATCAAATGAAGTTAGAAAGTGATAGCTCAGTATCACAACTTTGAGAGGAGATTAAAGAAAATTTTAGTAAAACCGAAATCATGGTAAAAGATAAAGAATTTGAGTATATTCAAGAGAAATTTGAACAATTTCAGGAAGAATTTGGGGTCATTAAACAAGTTGTGGAAAGATGTCAGGATAAAGTTGATGACAATATTTTAAAAACTCAAGGCCAATATAGTGTTGACCAAAACATAAATGATCAGGTTGTTCAAATGGTGAAAAAAATAGATAGTTTGACAATAGAAGAAGAAGCTGTACAAGCCATGGGGCTAAAGCTAGTGGAAATGGATGAAAGATGTCAAAATTTAAGAAAAGAAGTAGATAGTGTAAGGAGTGATATAGGTAAACAGGGTGTATCAGACAAGGTCGAAGAAAAGCTAAATGAGTTTGATTGTAAGTTACAGAATCACCAATTAAAATTAGAAAATTTTATGCAAGAAAAAATAATTCAGGAGCAGGATGCAAAGATAGAAATAAGGATTCCAGAGATTAGGGAAACAGATGTTACTGAGGTTAAAGAGGTCTGTGGTTACCCGACATACCATTGTTCCGAGGAGTTATTAAAAGATTCAAGGCTTAGTAAGGCATATTCAAAGAATTTAGGTTTAAATAGAGAAAAAATGAATTATGGGAAGGATTCACGGGATTCTATGGCCCTTAAATTTTTGTCTATTAAACCTTTTAAGGGAGATCACATGGAAAATCCACATGAGTTTTTGCAGAATTTAGAAGATTTGTTTGTGTTATGCCCCTTATCAGAAGAGGAAAAGATTGCTATTGCTAGCAATCATCTATACTCGTCATCCAAGGACTGGTGGCAGTCATTATTTGAGAGGCCACATAATTATGGGGATTTTAAGTACCTATTATTAAATAGTTTTTGGGGGGAAGATAAGCAAGACAACTTGAGATATCAAGTATCGCAAGAAAGATATAATCATATGAAAGGTAGTTATACTCAATTTTTTAGAAAGCAAGTCATCAAATTGAGAACTCTTACTGCACACCCTTTGTCCGAACAACAAATAGTTAGGGTATTGCACCATAATATGCTGAGACACGTCGAACAAGTCTTGATAGCATCGGACCGACAAACGATTGAAGAAGTAATTAATGTTTTAGACTCAGTAGAGATTAGTGATCGGGGAGGAGATGCTGGGGTCAAGATTAATAAAGAACATAGCCCAAATATGAATAGCATTAGTATCCTAGATAGGCCACGGTGGAATCAAGGCAGAGATATGCGAAGTAGGACTAGATATAGAGGTAGGCCTCCAATTCAGGGTAGGCCATATTATAATCCTTACCCACATATGGGGAGGAAAGACGATGGTAATATGCCATCCACAAGTGGGATAAGAATCCTTAAAAGGGATGAAACCACTATCAAGAAACCTGGAGCATTAAACCAATAGGGACCTCAATGGTATGTTCCTCACTTTGGGGCCCTATTCATAGAGATTTGGGGAACACCATAGGATGGTTAATTAACAATCTTGACTTTGATGTTGAGCACTGGGAATATGAAGGTTTGCTTGAACCTCCCATTTCATATAGTTGTCCAATAATTCGGATTACCATTTTGGGGTTAGTTGTGGATGCTTTGGTCGATTCTGGTAGCCAAGCTTCTGTAATTTCAGAGGAAATGTATGTGAAAATTATGCAAGTTGACCATTCAATTCCTACCTTACCCCTTAAATCTCTTCAGGTAACTCTTGCAAATGGAAGGAAGGTGAACTTGACAAATAAACAGATTTTCATTACTGTTAAGATTAATAACTTAGAGCTTACACACGTATTCTTGATCATGCCCGGACTGGTTCATGAGGTCATAATTGGCTCAGACTTCATGACTCTTAATCATTGTTCAATTAATTATGGCAACCACACTTTTATGTGTCGAGAGGAGATTTGCCCTCTCGTAGGAGATTTCATTAGTCAGGGTAGTCAATTGATAGATATGCTGGAGACATCATTTGATGTAAATATAAAGATGAAGTTAGACAGTTCTGGTATCATAGGATCAGAATACTATGAACCCTTCTTTCAATTGTTGCTTCAGTATAAATTTATCTTTTCTAAAGTACCCGGCATTATCAAGGGATATATTCATAAGATCAAGCTCAAGGATAATGAACCTTTCCAACAACACACCTATCCTACCCCGCACCAATACCAGACAGAGATCCAATGACAGATCCAAAAGATGCTCGATTGGGAAATTATTAAGATTGGCCCTTCACCATATATAAATCCTCTCATTGTGGTAAAAAAGAAAGATGGTTCTCTTCGAGTATGCTTTGATGCATGTACCCTTAATAAACATACTATACCTGAATGTGATATTCCAATGCCAGTACAAGAATTGTTGCTTGAGTTTCGGGAAAGGAGAGTCTTTTCAACATTTGATCTAACTGCCAGCTATTGGCAGATTCCATTACATCTCGAGGATCAGCAATATACAGATTTTCGTCATCAAGGCCATTCGTATATGTTTCAGAGGATGCCATTTGGCCTGATTAATAGTGGGGCAGGCCTGATCAGATGTTTGAATGCAATCTTTTCTCAGAAACTCAAAGAATTGATAGCATTTATGTTGATGACATTGTTATCGCATCGGATGATCTAACCCAACATTTGGAACACTTGAATTTATTTTTTTCAAAATGCTCACTTCATAACATTAAGGTCAATTTTGAGAAATGCACCCTAGTGGCTGGAGAAATATCTTTCCTTGGCCATGTAGTTAATAGTCAGGGAATAAAACCTCATCCTGATAAAATATCTGCAATTCAACAATTCCCTACACCCAAATCTAAGAAACATTTGAGGTCCTTTTTGGGACTGTGTAATTATTACCATCATTTTTACAAGAATTTCTCTTATGATACCCTCCATTTATCTATATTATTAAAGAAATCTGAGCCCTGGGTTTGGACTAAAGACCATGATGGAGAACTTCAAGTTGTTAAGGATAATTTTTTGAAGACAGTTATATTAGCATATCCAGACTTTCAGAAGGAATTTTACCTTCAAACTGACAGTAGTGGGTTTGGATTAGGGGTCATACTATACCAACTAGATAATGATGGAAACCACAGGTTCTTTATTTTTTGAGCCGACACTTGAAGGGACCAGAACTAAACTACACTACGACTGAACAGGAGGCTCTGGCCATTGTCTGGGGGTTCCAAAAACTGAGGCAGGTCTTATTGGGATCTCAAGTAACTGTACTATCAGACCATAGAAGCCTAGAGTTCTTAAATAGAAGTTACTTACATAATGACAGGCTGATTCGTTGGAGCTTATACCTTCAGCAATTTTCTCATCGGATTATTTATTATTCTGGCCGTAATAACACTGTTGCTAACATCTTAAGTCACCATCCCATTACTATAACATATCAGAATCCATGTACTGAAAATATTATTATTTGTAATTTGACTGCCTTACTGGAGGACAAAATAACTAAGAGTTATAAGGACTTACCAACATTACAAGTACAGGACAATGAATTAAAGAGAATAATTGGTGTGTTTGTAAACTCTGCCAATATGAATGGAAAGAAAAGATATGTTGAAAGGGTTAAGGCTAAATACAAAATAAATGATGGGATTTTACTGAGAAAATTAGATGGGACTGAGGGTAATTCATGGAGGGTGATGATTCCAGCATGCTTAGTGGACAAATTAATATATTATGTTCATTGTCATTATGGTCATTTTGGGGTACAAAAAATACAGCCAATTATCAAAGAACATTTTTACTTTCAGAACATGATGGAACATATCATGACTAGATTGAAGGATTGTGAGATCTGCTTAAAGACTAAATACCAAAACAAAACCTATGTGGGAACACTACACCCCATTTTGCCTAATCAACCAAATGAATTACTAGCCCTGGACTTTTATGGACCCCTTCCTCCTTCTAACCGCCAAAAGTTTATTCTTGTAACTTACGATGTATTCTCAAAATTTGTTTCAGCTTTTACAGTCCCAAAGGCTGATGCCAAGAATGTTGTGAAACACCTGGAGATGTCACAATTTATTGTAGTAGGTAAGCCTACTTCTATTCTCACTGATCATGCCACCACTTTTATTTCAGACTATTGGAAAAAATGGTGTCAAAAGAAGAATATTCAGCACATCATGTGTTCCATACGCAACCCACAGTCCAATCCTAGTGAAAGGATCATGTGAGAACTCAGTCGATTATTCCAGGTGTATGTAGGTGGAGACCACAGGCAATGGGTGCATCAATTGCCACAGATTATACACTATATTAATGTTACAATTAATGAATCCACAAAAATGTCACCAATTCATTTACATTTTGGTAAAGTGGAACCCTTATTAATTAAAACCCCTTTGCCCCCTGTTCAAGAGAACATTGATGTATCACACAATTTGGCACTAGCCCGAGCCAATCTTAAAAAGATGGGTGATAAGCATATTTGCCATCATAGGACTAGTTCGCATTGTTTTAAAATTCATGACCGCGTAATGATCAGAACTCCCCATGTTAGTAATCTTAAGAAGCACTCTTTTTGAAAATTTCTTAATCTCTATGAAGGTCCCTATGAGATAATGAAACAGGTGGGAGAAAATGCATTTTTAGTTTCTACACCTGAAGGAATACGAGGAACCTATAATGCTTGCAGTTTGATTCTGTATCCTGCAAGACATGATTAATAAAAGTTATACATATTGTTCAATATAGAATTTAGTTATTTTTTTTCATTACTTATTTAATGTTGCTAAAATATAATAGGAACAAGTGTTTGTAAAAGCATTAAATGTTTTATTGTTTTATGTTTATTCAACAAACATAATTTTCTAATTGAGGAATGATCTTAATGTAAAATTTGATGTGCTATTAATATTGATTGTTGTTTATCCAATTCATTTTCCTTTCATAAGGGGAAGGATTGTAACCTTCCAGGTTGGCACCAGGAAGAAATGTGGGAAGGTCACATTTGTACTAACAATGGCTAAAGATAATTAGCTGAGAAAAATGAATTGTGATATAATTTAATATTTAAAATTGAGTTTTAGGAAAATTAAACTTAAATTGTGGTGAGATTTGCTAGTTAAAATTAGGATTTTAAAAAAATTAAAACTTTAATTGGGTGTACTGATTGGTAGAGCTTTGGATTATGGGTTTGGTAGTAAAAGAGGAGGATGAACAACATTAGGGATGTTTATATGTAGCAGAGAATTTACATGTCATAATAAGCAGAAACATAGATATAGTATTAATTAGAATTTTTTTTCTATATTTTATTTATTATTTATTGATTATGTATTGTTCATAATCTTATGTTTAAAAATGATAAAGATTATTTGTATAATAGTGAATAACATTTCTAAAATTAATAATTAATATTTAATATTTTTTTATTATTATGTTTATTCCATTCAAACATTGTATTGTTAAAATTTTTATAAATAATATTTCTGTCAAACTTCCAAAGTTGATTGTCATAGAAACACAGAGGGCATGAGTGAAGAGAGACAAAGAGTTTAAAAACTTGAAGAAAGTAAAAAAATTCCAGAAAGAAGATGTAAAAAAAAAAACTTAAAAGAATCAATAACTCTCTAAGAGTATTACAACAAATATAACAAAAACATCGAGAGGATTCTAATAATATATATTTGTGGAGAATTTTCTATTATACTACTATAATAATATAACGATGCAGAGATAGACTCAGAGGGAAGCCAGCTCCAAATTTCTGCCAAAATCATGATCCATATTCATTATCTTTAAAATACCTGGATGTCACATAAGATAAGTAATTATGATTTATTTTAAAGTATTACCAAAAATAAGTAATATCAAAATGACAAAATTGTTTAAAATAAAGCTAGCTAAATTTTTCTTGTTAAATGCTAAAATCAAACGCTTGATTTTCAATTTTAATAATTTTCTATCAATCTTCTGCAAATTAAAATTTAAAATGAAAAAGTTTATCTATTTAATCTTGTATCAAGAGGATAATTTTCTACTGTATAACTTTGCAATTCGCGTATATATAATAAAATAATTTCAATGCATGCAAATGTCATTTATAATGCCTGTCATGGAATTCTAGGATAAAAAAAAACTCTTATCATTCTTAACAAATTATGCGTCAACAATCGGATAGACATTTTTTGTAATATGTATGTTTCTTTCAACTTTTAAATTTTTTTTAAAAATAAACTTAACATGTAATGATGGGATATTGACAAATATTTTTGTTACTGAGTACAAAAGATGTATAACCAATTTTTTATTTTTTTTTTATTTTAAAAAAAAGAACAATGTAACTTCTTATTATTATAATATGATTATATATTATTTTATATGATCTAGAAATCATATTATAGGTGATTATATATATTCGAGTGTGTGCATGATGCTATAAGTTATTTTTTTTTAAAATTGTATTTATTATGCTTTAATTTTGTTAATGAAGTTTATTTAAAAAAATAAAGAATTAAAACCTTGTCTGTTATAAGTTCGTTATATAGGAAGTATATTGAAGATGAGTTGAAGGTAGAAATGGTCAGGGACAATTAGATTATTTAGATTGAGTTTGGAGATATTATTTAACTCTCACGTATATAGGTGTAAGTGTTTTGTTAGTGTTTTCCCATGCCTTTCTTTGTTCTTGTATAGTTAGTGTTAGATGATATATACTGATTATAACAGATAAGTGTTGTATAAATTTTTATAATATGTATAAAAGATGATTGATTTATGGCATCATCCAAGTTATATAAATAAGCTAATAAAAAGTATGTTTAGAAATACTAATATTTACAATGTTGTAAAAACGCACATATTCGAAGATATATGATTCACATATCAAATATTAGTCAATTTTGGTTTTACTATAAGAGCAATGTAATTGGTTAGCAAAGTGCATAAATAATATTTTTTTTTTGTTTATTTATCATTTATTTTGTCTTTTAATTTCTAATAAATGTTTTATTGAATTAATAGCCCATATTGTTGATTATATATACGTTCGATTCTCCATTTCCACACACACACATCTGGTTAACATAACATAGTTCTAGAATATCTAAATTTGCTAGTATAGGTCGAGTTTTATTTAATCTGTCTGAAGATGATAAATCACCATATTACAGTGCTAATAATATATTCTATTTTGCTTAGAATAGGTGGTGATTTGGATAAAAAGATACCCAATCCTCATCATTGTCTATACTGTAATAAATATAATAATTGATGATTGTGCAACAGTTTTATTATTGAATAGATGCTTAGAATCTATTTAAATTAACATTATAGAATTATTGTTTGTAGACATTTTTATCATCCTTATTTGTCTCCTATATGAAGACCATATCCTATAACCTCAACTGAGCTAAGCCATAGAATAATTACAATATAAGAATCTTTTAAATAAGTTTAAAATCAATTTACAATTATAAATTTTATTCTATCTTGTATAGAATTGGCACCTGGGCATTTATAAATATAATAAAGTGAATAAGTGAAGAGGACAGAGGTTACAGATTACTAAAAATTCAAAAAAAATTTTTTTTATTTTAAAATTAATCCAATTCAAATATAATATGGTATATCATTATTATTATTTTCGATCATTATCTACTTTAAACATTTCAGGATATCTTCAATTCTAATCCATTTTTTTCTGATTCATACTGCAGAAAATATTCTTAACTATTTTATCTAATTCAAAGATAGTATCTTTTAAAGTAAGATGTAATATGTTGGACTATTTCCATCATTTATGAGTGAATATTGAATGTATAGAAAATTTTAAACTTTATTTAAACTTTTCAAATACAAACAACTTGTTAGTAATAACACACAAATAGACAATACAGGTTAGTAATTACACAACGTTTCGAGTAGTATTATTCTCCACTCTTCTTCAGGTGTTGCCGGCCTATATGCACAGTGACAATATTCGCTTAGAAGTTGAACTCGCACCTTTAGATTCTTGTATATTGAATTTAAGGCAAACGCTCTACCAACTGAGCTATTCTGTCAAAGGTATTTGAAAAGTTTAAATAAAGTTTAAAATTTTCTATACATTCAATATTCACTCATAAATGATGGAAATAGTCCAACATATCACATCTTATAATATACCATCATTACAAACCTTCAGACAAATATCTTTTAAAGTATTTTACAATCTCATGAGATCCAGTTTAAGACTTCAGATGTCCACCAACTGTTCTAGAAACATGTCCAATACAACTTCATTTTATCTCTTAAATTTTTTAATGATATTGGTAATACCTGATTACATTCTCACTCTTGTAATTTGCTTTTGAGCTTTAGTTTTAATAAAGATCTTTCCAGATTTCACTATATGGACTACAAATATATGTTGCTCTTCTATTGTATTCAGATTCATCCATATCTATTTAAACCTTCCATTTTATTTCAAATATTCTTACAGAAAATTTTATTGTTTAGGATTTCCATCAAGAGAATATTGATACATTTAATTCAGTAAAATAACTAAATTTTTGGTTTCAGAATACTTATCTATTTTTATTTTTTTTATCCATGTTTTCAGTTTTAAGTGCATATTAACAGAAATCTTGAAAAATATTTGTACTAAAGAACTAATGTTAATGTCAAAACTTAATTCATTCCAGTATTCACAGGATTCCAGAAACATTATCTCTAGTAATGATGCATTGATTCTTTTTATAATATCACCAGACTTCAATCTGCCACTCAAGAATATAATAACTACACTTTAAGAAGCATTTTTAATTTTATGAGACCTGAATGAAATATACCTTTCAGAATAATTTTTAACTAAGACTCAGGTTTTTTTTGATATAAAATAAATGCCATAATCAAAATGTCAACACACACACATATTTATAAAATAATCTTTGTAGTGCAAAATATTATGTATTATATTTGGAGTGAGAAATTCTCTAAGCACCATATATAAATATTGTGTTAAGTCTTACAACATTAATGTCTAGCTACTAAGCTGACAAAAATTAATTCACTTTTTGATTCAGTCTAAGATCTTATATAAAAAGCCAATCTAGACAATAGCAACTGTGAGATCAAAATTCTAATCATGGTGCATATAAATAATGCTTTAGAGAAATGATCTCAAATTAATAATAAGAAGAAAGATCAATAATTATTTAAATATATGATTAGGGGGCACATGATTAAAAATGCATCAAAGAAATAATAATCGTATCCCTCATAAACCATATCAACATAAGTATATAATATTTATAATATACAATTAATGAAGTTTAAGATAAAATTTTATATATATGTGTGTGTTTTTAGCATGGTGGAATGGTGTTCCAGCACCTTTTTAAGTGTATTTTAAATGTTTCAAATGCAATTAGATGAAACAGTATTGCACATATTGTTACAATCCATATTTATATAATTCGAACAAATTAAAAAAATATGGTGTTTTATGAATCGGATGGAATATGGATGGATTCAAAATTGATGCTCTCGTGTAGTGAGAAGTGGACTCATCCATGTCCCCATTGGTCACTCGTAGTCAACAACTGATTGCAAAAATGCATGTGTAGCCAGTGATGTCTGGCTTTGTGATTGAATGCATCTGTGTAGCGTTGACAATGTGTGGAATATTTAACTTCTTTATTCTTATGTAAATTTGATGTTGTTATTTTTATTTTATTTTATTTTTTAGTGTAAAAGTTTACCCCAAGTTTAAAAATGAAAAACGTTTCCAGTTACTTCTTGACCATTGGTCCCACTAATAAAAAGTTCAAAATGATGACAGTAAATATGGAACTATTGGTGCAAGTTGATGTTTCTGAATCATCTCAAGTAGATCTTGAGGTGCAATGCCGAACTCAAAATGATTGGCCAGATTGCCTGGTCATTGGATCAAAAAAAAAAATTTTGTTCACAAAATGAATGGTTGAACATACACAAAATGAAACTTGGCTGCACACCTAGCAGAAATGCTAGAACTCTTGGAACTGAAGCGATAACAGGAATGAAAATTTCCAAAGAATGGGCCAACAATGAAATCACCTATTCTGGGAAAGATAGGAAGTTACAATTAAGCTCACTTCAAAAAAAAATTTCAATCACAGAGAATCTGCTGTATACAAAACAGTGTTAAAAATTATTTTTGAAGCTGAAAAAAAGATGATTGAAAAACTAATATCAATAAAAAAAAATTTCAAACTGTATATAAAGTAGCAAAGGAAAATAAATCATCTCTACTTTTAAAAGTGAAATTGATCTGCAAGAACTGAATGGAATTGAAATGGGTCGTCGTTTTCATTCAACAAATGCATGCATTACTATCTTGAATCATACAAGTGATGAAATGAGAAAAAATGTTCAATTGAAAAATATAATTTTATTGATAAATAATGAATCAACTATCATAAGTAACAAAATGCGCTTATTGTGTTTGTCCTATGCAAAGTGTTGAAATGAATTCACCAATTAATTTATTTCTAGACGTGATCAAACTTAAAAATATAATAGCAAATGGAATATTTGAATCTGTAGTCAAATGTCTTGATGAAAGGACAGAATATTATTTAAAAAAATTTTAATTTCAGTAGTATGCAACAGTGCTGCTGTGGAGTGAAAGAATTACTGACCCCAAAATTTCCTTCCATTATAGTTTGGCATTGTGCTAATCATAGATTAGAATTATTAGTAAGTGATATTGTAAAGAAAATGTCAGGAATCAATAGATTCAAATCATTTATTAATAAACTTTACATTTTATACTATGTGTCACCAAAAAATAATAGTTACATAAATGTTAGAATCACTAGGCATCGAGCTGCTAAAAATTAGGAGTTTTAAGTAGTAGATGGGTGGTATCTAGTTTTCGTTCAGTTTCAGCTATGTAAAATAATTTTGAATCTCTTGTGAGTCATTTTGAAGAAGCAATGAATGATCCTACAAGAGATAAAAATGATAAATGTACTTACCATGGTTTACAAAAACCATCTACAGCTTTTTTATTGGATCGAGTATTGATGAGCAAAGATCACAATGTAAACCTTTCCATTGCAAATCAAAAAAATGAATGCACTAGTTTATGTTTTTGAAGAAAAAAACAGAATTTTGGACTCTTTTATAAATGTTCTGTAGTTTCACTTCACACAAAAGTTTCATAAAATGATCCACCTATTGATCTGAAAACATTTTGTATCACATTGAAAGAGTTAATGAAAAAAGGATGCTAGATAGTAAATATATTGAGTTTGCACATTAGGCTTGCATACTTGACCCAAAATATTGGCCTGAAGATATTGATATTTAGTTGATATTTGGAGAGATGGAAATTAGAAACATGTCAATCTGACTGCAACTAAATGAAAGAAATGATTTCTAGATTTCATGAATACATTCTTGAAAAGACATATCCGGAAAACTATTGCATTTGATATTTGCTCTGAATTCTATTCTGATTTCTTCAAGTAAATGTGAATGTGGGTTTTTACAAATGAATCTAATTATTACCCCCCAGATAAGATTTTCATTGAAGATCAAAACAGTTTTGGCACTTTTGTTTATCAAACTCATTGGACTTTCTTTGACACTTTTCGATCCTTCAAAATCCATTAACCTGTGGATACTCAGAGGACATCATATGGCCCTAGACACTAGCACTAAGAAAGTGAATCAAGATGATTTGTCAGACAAGAATTGGATAAAACTTTGGAAATCACTATAAACTTTTATTCAATTATATAAAGTTTTATAATTTCGTTTGACATTTAATTATCAGTTGTATATTTGTATTTGTTTATTTAACTTTAGAGTTGACATGTCTAAAATAAAAAAATTATGATAAATTTTGTGTAATTTTTTTATTTGCTTCATAACATTAGAAAAGCTGCTTTAAATTTTATTTAAATGATATTTGATATAATTTTCTTTAGTAAAAAGCTTGATAAGAAGTGAGTTCTGGCATCAATTTTTATTAAAAAAAGCCTTATATATATATATAAACTTTTCTCAATGATTAATATTATGTAATATACTAGCTTAATATCCAACACTGGTTTATTAAGTAAGTGAAATACCCCCAATCTCAAAGCACAAGATAAAAATTTTTAAGAGAAAAGAGTGGACCATCTTATCTCTTTTACCTAAATTCTTTTATATAGGCAAATCTGAAACACTTTGAAAACAAAGCATGAAGATCTTAAATTGATTATTACTTATTTAAAGCTATATATCAAATTGCTTTATATTATTTTAATCAGACTGCATTCAAGCTATGTAAAACCCAGTGTTTTTTTCTTTTAATTGATTGTTTTAACAATTTTTTTTTAAAGTTTTAATGTAAATTAAATAAAAGATTTTAATATTATGTATTAAATGTGAGAAATGTAGCCAGACAGGAGACTGTTGTTTTGATTGCAATTATAAGCTAACCAAAACTTTTTAAGATTTAATGTATATTAAACAAAATATTTTAATATTATATATTAAACATGAGAAATGAAGCTGACCTAAAAAGCCAGCATTTTGACTTCAATTATATGCTAATTAAAACTAAATGTAAATACAGTACTAAAGCATTTATTTTTCCTCCTCACTATATATCACATTTCAAATGAATTTATGTACTGTAATCACATTTTCTTCATGATTTAAATACTATATTTCTGTAGTTAAAAGCATGTGGTTTTTCTGAGTGATTTTTTAATGGCAGAGACCATTATTTTTGTAATAATTGGTTACTTTAACAAATTTTTTAAAGATTTTATATGAATTAAACAAAACATTTAAATATTATATAAATAAATTTCTGAAGCTAAATTAAAATTTACATTTTTAAATATACCTGTTATGTTTGATATTTACTGGAGTGCTCTCTATATAAAAATGTTTTTTTCAATAGCATTTGAACTAATCACAATAACTTTTTTAGTTTTATTAATAATTATCATTTATTAATGTTGGAATACAGAAACACCCATTATTTTTGTAATAGTTTTATTAAATATAATATTTTTAATTGGTTGCTTTAACATTTTTTTTTAAAGATTTAATATATATTTTTATTATCAAACATTGCTAATTTATAAAAGATCATTACATTTTAAATTAACATTACTAAGCATGTCATTCATCTGAACTATATTAGAGGATTGATAGATCATGAAAGCATGGAGTACCTTAATGCAAATTATGAATCAGAGTTAGTGACTGATTCTGCAGCTGGATGGGAACCTTTACCATAAAATATATATTATATCTCTGTAGTTAAGAGTATTTATACTGATTTTTTCCCCAGCATATTTTATTTCATGATGGAATCACTTTCTTTGTGTAAACATAGTGGTTGTGACATCATTGGACAAACATTCATTCACTAATCAGACAACAGAGAAAATATAGATTTTATATATAATATTGACATTTGCAAAATTTTTCAATTTACAGTTTGTCAATATCATACTGCATAATAAATATGTAAATGTAAATTTAATAAACCAGTATTGGAGTGTTAATCTAGTGTATTACATAATATTAATTTCTGGAAAAGTTTATATTTATGTATTTTGTTATTTGGTATGATATAGATAAGCTGTGAATTAGAAATTTTCCCAAATGTCAATTAAAATAATATAGAGCAATTTGAAATATAGTTTTAAAGAAGTAATATGATTAGTTTTAAGTTCCTCATATTTTCTTTTCAAAGAGCTTCTGATTGCCTATATAAATGAATTTAAGTTAAAAGAGATGAGACGGTTCATTCTTTTCTCTTAAAACATTTTATCTTGTGCTTTTGACAGTATTTTATTTACTTAATAAACTATTGTTGGGATATTAAGCTAGTGTTTTATAAATATGACTTCATATTATAATTATTTTCAGGATATTCTGTGTAGTGAAAAAGCTAAATGGAATAATCCAAAAATAATTATAATATGAAGTCATCCATGAAAATATTAGAATTATATATATATTTATTTATTTCAGGATAATTATAAACTCTAGTTAAGTTTATCAGCCATGTAGACAACTTTTGTTTTCCCATTGAAACATAATAGTTATAATTAATTATAAAGTAATTAATGTATAAATAAACAATATTATTAACCCTAACCCAATATCCCAGCAAAAAAACAAACACTATCAAAGTATTTATATATAAAATAACAATGATTCTTCAGAGATAGTGATATTGTATAAAATTTAAATTAACCTTATTATCTTTCCTAACTTATACAGATCTATTCAGTTGTCTAAGGCACAGTGTGGTGAGAGTGAACCCAACCCATGCAAAAGGGATACAGGGCATTTACAATGGGCCATCTTATTGCACCCACACCTATAGCCAAATGTGATTTACTCTATGTAGCCTATGATATCCTGCACAAGTCATTGTATAAATATATCACTAAAGATTTTAAACATTCTGTAGAAATAGTTTTACTATGAAAATATTAGTCTATGAATTTCTCAATTTATTTTATTAAATAAGAGTTTCATTTGCCTTTGACTGCTGTCATCACTAATTGCAACGAATTATGAGACTGATTTAGAATAGGAATTTAAACATTAAATTAAAATATTTTCTTATTCAACGGTTGGAAATATTTAAATTAACTTAAGGTCTATTAATGACCTAAATCAAACTTTATTATAATAACAAAACCAAAAACTTATTCATAAAGAAATTAGAAAATGCATAAAATATTATATTAACTATGCATAGTTAAAAATTACTTATTTTAAATCTAATAGAAATGATTTTACATTAAACATATGAGTTAGCAAACTATAATGACTAACGACTAGATTGCTGGATAAATAAATTTCTCACATTTACCAGGAGACTTTTGTGCTGCAGACTTTGGATTTTGGAGTATGTACTTTGAATGTTCAAATGCGTGTCATTTCTTTAGCAGGTAGTTGAGAAAGATGCTTCGGTGTCCAAGTTGTTGATCAGTGAAACAGCAGGTCAGTCAGGTCAGTAGTTCATATCATGATGAGAATTGGGTTATGCTGAAAAATGTGAGTTCATCATTGGAGTAGACCTAAGCCATACATATTTATCAATGTAAATGCTAGAGATGGTTGACCCTTTTATTTTTTAGGAGAGTGCTAGGTTTCTTTTAAATGGGCAATGTATCACATGATAATTGCAGGTAATCACCATAGTTTCTTTTTTGGACAGTTTTATATTGATAAGCACTGAAATAATTAGAACTTTTGATCACAAAAAGTGTAGAATAATAATAATAATCTATGTTCATGCAAGAATTGAAGAACACAGTGAATAGAAAAGCCCATATCTGAATCTAAGTGAATCTCTGTGCTAAAAAATAAGTGCTTTCTTGGAAACATCTAGAATTGGCATTATTAAAAATAACTCCAGATAATGTAGTATTTTTAAACTACTAATTAAATTCTTAACATTTCCAACTAATTACTTCTGTTATAATGGCTAACTTTTTTATTAAAATTTTATTTGTAGATTAGGCATTGTTTTACGCAGTTTTAAAATAATCTTATACAAAAAGATAAGTAATTTATTTATAAACTTTACTTTTTAAAGAAAAAAATTTTGACATTACTTCAAAATTTAATCTTAACACTGCCCACTGTAAGTACAATTGACCTCAAATCAAGGTAATTAATTAAAAACATCGTCCCTTACATTAGGCATTATTTGAAATAGATAAAAAGTAAACTTTTACAAACATCACACAATTTTCTCTTTAAAGTTCTTTTTTCTTACAAAATGATTTACCGAGTGATTTGCACTTATTTGCTTGTATATATCAATGTTTAAAAATTACAAAATACAAAATTTCAAAAACAAGATTTAAAATTTTACATCTTAAATATGATCTTTAATTCTCCAACCTGATATTTGGAAAATATAAATGTCTATCTTTTTTATAATTTGAGATGCAACGAAAAAGCATTTCATTATAGATACATGAATTAAATACGATTCTAATTTATATAACCTGACGCAGTTAATTAGAAAAAAAATTCTATCTATTTCTAGCTTAAGTATAATTATATACACAGCTTTTCACTTCTTTTTCTTTTTAAATTATAGCTCCATGATAATAAATATATAAATTCAACATTCCTTTTCTTTTTAAAACTTGTTTTATTCCAAACTATAATTTTCTTTCTCCTTCCATACAACGTTTCAACTACATTCTGTAGTCATTATCAAGTTTCCTTAAAAAATAATAATAATAATAAAAATAAAAAACAAAAATAATAACACAAATAAATAAAATATTAATACATTCCAAATATATAATATTCAATTAAAACCATAATATTATTATAATCTACAAATACAATTATTTACCTCCTTCCCTATCTTTAATTATTTCTTTTAAATTACCTTTATAAATTAATACTCTTCTTATATAAATTTATTATCTATTCTCTAAATCTTTACCCATTAACATTCTTTTTATAACCCTCCCCCCTTTTTTTATTTTTATATATTATTCCTATATTATCTTATTTTTTATCTCTATTTATTAACATTCTATTTAATACTGGTTTATACTGATCTATATATACTTCCTCTTTTTTTATTCTCTCTTTAAAATTTGTAATGCATTCCAATGGCCTTATATCAAAATTTTCATGCTTAAATTCCTTTTTATGAATATATATATAGCAGATTTTTTATCATATAAATGCTGCCTTAATCTAGTTTTTAATTTATTCTTACTTGTTCCTATATAAGTCATATTTACATTACTTTTATCACAATCCATACATTTAATTATATATACTGAATTTATACATTCTAAAATATCAATTTTATCATAATCATTTATTAACTCACCCAAACATTGTTTCCTTTTATAAACAGGGCAAATTAATGTATTATATCTCCTATTAAAATACCTAAAAAATTTCTTAATTTTAAAAAATAAATATCTTGATACCCTAAATCCTATATAAATTATTTTATTTTCTCCATTTTTATTCAATTTAATCTTTCTTTTTATATTTTCAATATTATAATTAGATATCAATTTTTTTACAATATATTCAGGATAATCATTTTTAATACATTCCCCCCTAATATTATTTATTTCATTCTTAAAAAACATTTCATTTGAACATACCTTAACAGCCCTAATAATCTTATTATTAACAATATTAAGCTTGCAATGTTTTTCAATATCAGAGTACCAATTATTAGCTAATCCAAAATATGTATTCTTTCTAAATACTGTTGTATCTATATAAATTATTCCATCCATTCCAAATTTTTTAAAAATTCTTATATCCATATAATCAATTACATTGTTATTTTCTTTTTCCATTGTAAACTTTATTTTATCATTTTTTGTATTTATATACCCCAAAAAATTATTTGCTTTTCTAACATTCCCATTAAAAATCAAAAAATAATCATCTACATATCTATTATAAAAAATTGGCTTATTTTTTCCATTATTAAAAAATTCTTTTTCAAAATTATACATATATACATTTGCTAAAAAGCCACTCAAACTATTTCCCATACTTAATCCATGTTTCTGTTTATAAAATTTATCTCCATATCTAAAAATAAGATCTTTACAACAAATAACCAATAATTCATACAAAATATAAATTTCCATCTTGTTTTTAACATTATTATCTTTTCTATACAAATCAATAATATAATCTATTGCAATTTCAGGATCAATATTCGTATACATATTAACAATATCAAATTTAACAAAAACAATATTTTTAAAATTATTCTCTTTCAAAAAATTTTTTAATTTATTTATAAATTGTATAGAATTACTTACATTATTTTTTTCAAATAAACCCATATATCTTTTAAATATTTTATTATATACCCATTTAGATACATTTTCATAATACGAATACATACCACTAACAATTGGTCTCATTGGAACACCCTCCTTATGAACTTTAGGAATACCTTTTATTTTCGCACAATTTACATCCATTCTTTTTAATTTAATCATTTCCAATTTATCAATAAAACCTTTTTCATACATTACCGAAACAATATTATTAATTTTTTATTCATATTCATACTTTCATCTTTATTAATTCTTTCAAAATACTTATCTTCTAATAAATTTAACATTTTATAATTATATTCTTCTTTATTCATAACAACCATACTGGATATTTTATCCCCTCTTAAAAAAAACACATCATTATATTTTTCACACATTTTTTTTACCAACATCCCATTCTTCATATCTTCTAACATTATTATTATTATTATTATATTTTAATTAATATTCTAAATTTTTAAGTTCATATCTCAAATCATTTAATAAAAATTCCTTATTTTTCCAATCATAACCCAAATTATTACATTTATTTTCAATCAGTTTTAATTTTGTCCGAATCTCAATAACTTGTTTATTAATATTAACATCTTTTTCTGGTACATATTTTAATCCTTTTTCTAAAAATTTCAATTCTTCATTATTAAATTTTTTATCAGTTAAATTAATAAAAAAATTTTTTTTATCAATAATATTATCATATTTTATATTCTCTTTTTTACATTTATCATGATAATTTTTATAATTATTATTATCTAATAAAATATTAAATTTTTTATTATGCCTCTTTTTAACCTTATCTTTCATATAATAAGCCTTATTTAAAAATATATATTTTAATTCATTCTCTTCCCCCAATCGTGACCCATCTCACTAACACATTATATATATCCTTAACTATTTTTAAACCTTTAGCTTTCTTTTATATTTTAATTTTATCTCTCTTTTAACAATTTTATTTCCCATTTTTTTACAAATTTATACCATATCTTTATAAACTTATTTAACTTTAAAAATTTAGGTATTATATTATTACTCAAACATTTTTAAAAAAAAATTATATCCAATATTGTTTTAATGATCTTTAACTTATTCTTCATCCATTGATTAACTATTTTTATACATTCTTTAAAATCCATATTGCTCATATAACATTTTATAAACTTTTCTCTCAAATTGTCAATAAATATATCCATTTTATCAAAAAGTTCTTTATCATAAAGTCAATAACTATTATAATCAAATAATGTTTATATTATGTAATTCTCCTTGAACACTTCCACTTTATTATTCAAATAATCTTCAATCTTCAAAAAAAAAAATCTTCAAAAATCCATCCAAGTTGTGTATATAATTATATTCTAATTCTAATCTCTCCCAAAAATTAAAAGTATTTTAAAA